>CM067372.1:80487686-80528686 GCA_034401795.1 Chaetoderma sp. LZ-2023a
ATGTTCTGGTTAAGCAGATAATCTGCTTTCAATTACCAAAATTCCATAGAAAATTTGTCTAACAAGATAAGCGACTTCTCCTTTCTATGTACATACTTTACTTTGGGAGGGCCTCAGTAAGATCAGTTTTTTATTGATGACGTACCCTCATTAAATAAAGATTATTATTATTATTATTATTATTATTATTATTATTGTGGGAAAATGAATTTTACCTGTATTTAGCGACAAACTTAACATTTTCTTACTTATCCAGATCTGTCAAATTGATGTTTTGGAGGGCAATGGAGGCTATGGAAATTGATAAATTAATGATTACTGTTACGAAAGTTGGCTATTTACAAGAATTCACTTCTCACAGGAAATAGAATAAAACTTTTAACCTCATAGGACAGAGGATGGTAAAAAAATGGCTAAAATATATCTTTTATTGCGCTAAAATATTTTATATCGGCCCGTTGTTTGCTAGAAAAATCATAGTTTCAAATGATTATTTTGCGTTATAACATTTTATTAGAGCCTGGTTAGTTAGAGATTTCCCAGAATTGTACAGCTTTGTAGTGACCACCCAAAGACCCAACCGCTAGTTCCATTCCATTCTTATGTTGGCGGGTTGCTAGATATCGATCGATACAAGCTACCTTAATGGGAGCGAGCTTAGAAAGATGTATTGTCAGCACATGGAGGTCTATTTAGTATGTGTTCTAATGGCTACCTTGTACCAATGCGCTGAGATTTCCATGATTCCTGATGTTTTTTGTCCCATTGCAAATTAATTTATAAAGCAAAAGTTTTCATGGAAAGTTTATTTATTATTCTGACATATATCAATACAAGTAACCATGAAAATTAGTAAAACATATGTTTACATCCATATCCAACATTTTGGACTCGTTGGTATTTACCAGTCAAATATCAACAGGTTTAGCAGTTCGTAATGTCTCATTGGGCAAGTTTATTTGGGACGAGATGGTTACTGGTTATCTCGTGATGTCCACGCACACACATGTGATATTAAAATTGCGATCATTCCGCAGGTCGCGGAAATAGTTGTAATTTCGTGGCAGATTCAAATCGTTTGTAGGGCTAATTTGGGGGGTGGTGGTGGATTTAAGCCGTTTTGGGATATGATTAACTGAAGACAGTTATAATTTAGCGTTTAATATCGGGATTAATGTAATTTCTTTGTTTTATTGTGGAAATTTGTAATGTTCTGCGACTATTGCAGGAGCGCTGATACATGTTGAATACGGAATCATTCTATTTTGCTCATCGCAAAAATACCGATATTAAATGTGTACCGGTATGGAAATTGATATCGATACCAGTTTTCATTTTTCTAATACCATGAAGCCCTACTCAATCGTACCTATAAGTTTGCTTTTACACCACACTGCCAAAGTAGATTGAGCCTATGTATACCAAGGTTCGTTCTAACTAGTTGACAATGGGTGAATCATCCTGTTTTAGCTATGCCGCACCCATCGCTAGGTAAGCTGCGCCCATGCTTTGCCCATGTTGGGATCGATGGAAGCCTGAATTCCCGGACTCTCAATTTCCAGAAAACTATACAGGTAAGCTGTTGAATATTGTGCAGCAACAGCACCCAATCAGATTAGTTTAGAATGTTTATTAAATAACAAGCATTCTGTAAGTATTGCTTTGCAATACATGTCTCCTACCTGGCGATATAAATCTTTAGAGATTGAGTCAAAAATCTAATTAAAAATTGTCAGAAGCAGCTGAAGCTCGAACTTGATCTGTAATTTCTCATAACATAGCAATAAACCAAGTTTCAGTTATATATGGTGAAGTAGAAGAAAAGTCTTGAAAGCTGATATGTTTGTATTTCATAAGTCGAAAGGGGACATAACTACATCAAAAAATGATGCAAACACTTGAAACCCGAACTTCGTCTGTAATTTCTCATAATAAAGTAATGTACCGTACCAATTCTCAGTTGAATAACTTGAAAGACTGCGAGAGAAAAGGGCGGAAAACTAATATTTTTCGTATTTCATAGGTCGAAAGGGGCATAACTCCATCAAAAATTTACGCATATGCCTGAAACTCGAACTTGGTCTGTAACTTCTCATAACAAAGCAATTGTAGCAATTCTCAGTATAATATCTTGAAAGACTGCGAAAAAAAGTGCAGAAAAACTACTATTAGGCTAAATTATTGGCCCAAATCCGCCCCCAAAAATCCTTATACTCATAGAAACGATGCATAGAGAAATTGAAATCCATTCTCTAAAATGGTTAAAACTCATAAGAACCTACCACGAAAATTGAACGCAATTTCCATAAGCATGCTTACCGCAGTACCACTGTTTAATCTAGGCCTAAAAATATCATTGTGGAAGTGAAATTATTAATGGGACAGCCTAAATATCGTGTATCTTCAATAAAGATTGTTTATTACATCAAAATCAATGCTACTTTTGACATAAAATGTCGCCTAGAAAATAGGGAAAACCAGTGATATTAGGAATGCAGTAAGATCAGCCGTTGTGCTTACTAGCATTCTTCTAATATCTGCCATTCTTTAATTTCATTGGCTTGTACGGGAGAATTTATCCAATCAGAACAGAGAAATAATATCTCTCTTCAGAAACAATTAATAATGGAACAGTGGTTTACTCTTGTATTCCGCATTAATTTTGTAATGCCGACCAACATTAAATGATCAAAAACGGAATCAGAATTCAAATGAGATAAAACGCTTCTTATGTTGGCGAGCCGCTGGCTCTTTTGTGATTGGATGCGCTGTGTTCTCGCAAGATCTTATATGCTAACGGGAGTTTGTTACCAAATGGGTACAGATCAGACCTAAAGTACAATACTTAGTTCCTATCGCGCACATACCTCTATGATCGCACAATGATAATATATAGTATTCACAGTTCCGAGTCCAGAATATTTTATCCGAGTACTCATTCTAATTAAAAACAATCTTTTGCGTTTGGAGGTGAATCACACTGATTATTTATATCTTTTCTGGATGCCATTTTATGTCAAATTCAGGATTAATTTTGATGTAATAAATGATATATTTATTAATGGATATGCAATATTTAGGCTCCAATTTAATAATTTCACTTCTGCGATGATGTTTTGAGGTATACACTAAACATAGTCGTACGGTGGCGAGAATTTGTACCATGTGAAAATGAGTGCATTTTCCTGGTGTCATTTTTTTTTTTTTACGAAACTTGACAAAAAAACAAGAATGCTGAAGCGTACAATGTCTCGCCTGTAAAGGCATGGATAGTGTTGATTGGCAAAGCAAACTTGGCATGGTTTGTAATACACAAATTCAGTAATGCACCAACAAACAAGTGTAACCAATCAAACATGAACATTTTTGTCTTATCTTAGTACTTCTTGCATAGTATATAACTCTGCTGTAAAATTTTGTTGATATCTGGTGAGCCATTGTTGAAAAAATGGCCAAGTCCAAAACCATAAAGAAAAAGAACACCAAATTAAATGTATTGTTTGTAGATCACATCCCTGTATAGCATAGATTGCAGGAAATGTCAATTTCCCTTTCTCCGAGATCTAACAATACTCACCATTCTGTTACTTCTGATATACAGCTGGCCCTGACAGCGGCTCTAGGATTATAGACTTAGAAAGCTTTACCGACTCCTGGGAACCGGGTACCCGGCTCCCCACTGCCGAGTACCCGTTTACCATAGAGCTCATATTGTTTGCATAGCCACCAAACAAGAGAAAACTATGGCTTGCCTCCGTGGGGCTGGGAGGCTGGGTCCGTAACAGAATGGTGAGTATTGTTAGATCTCGGAGAAAGGGAAATTGACATTTCCTGCATTCTCCTTCGATCAATACTCACCATTCTGTTACTTCTGATATACACCAGATTTGATCAGTCACCTGGTGGGAAGGGGCAAGCCATACATGCTAATTTTGCCCCTTGGAGAAAGATTTTAGACTTCAAACTTGACTAACGGAGACCTAAAAGGACCGTCAAGTTCACGGAACCGAATCACATTCGCGTCACAGCCCCCCCCCCCCCTTTTTCCTCCTAAGAAAAGGGAGAGAACTAACGAACATGTATCTCGCCTGAAAACACCAATATGCCAAGAGGGTTAACTACTCCCTGCATATCGCTTGTATTAGCCTGGAAATGAGCATTGAATATATACGATGAATGAACATGATACATATACATAATACAAAAAACTCTCACTTGTTGAATTACCTTATGATAACAGGACTTCAGACGTACCGCCTACAACCATTCACCGGTTCGGCCATCAGTGACACAATCTGGTTGACATCCTCTCGCTTGACCATGCCTGCTTTAGGTTCTTTTCTTACCAAAGTGAAAAAAAGGGGAAAAGCAGTGTGGTCACTAACTATCGTTTCAAAACAGCTAAAGCGAGTGGATTGGCTGAGTCTGACACATCCCTCATATAGTAATCCGTAAATGAGGACTCACAGTGCCATTGTGCAACGGCCATGATGTCCTCTAACGGAACACCATTGTAAAGGGCGGTCGAGGCGGCTATTCCTCTAACATCGTGTGCCCTTACGCCCTGCACCTGGTGCCCAGTCGCCATCTCATGAGTAGTTTGAATGCATTCGACCACCCAACGAGAGATAGTATCCATGGATGCGGCGCCATAAGGCTTTTTATGGCAGATCCACAGATGTCTATCAGTTCGACCGTAACGAGTCAGTCCGTTTCTTGTACTTAGTCAAAGCACGGACCGGGCACCAGACACTGGCATCACGATCAAACCTGGTTAACTTCGGTATAATGATCGGTTTGCCGGGATATCTCAAAGATTGGTTCTTTGACATAAATTCTGCTCTTGGCAGAAGACGCAGACCTTCTCCCAGAAACAATAAATCGGTTCCTCTCTGCCGAAAGCGCATGGATCTCACTGCGCCTTCTAGCTGAGGAAGCTGCCAATAGAAAGACCGCCTTTAGAGTCAAATGCTTTAGACTAGCCGAACGCAACGGTTCGAATGGGTAGCTTGGCCAGTACATTAAGCACTAAAGATAGACTCCAGGCTGGAATGACTACCGGTTGTCTCGGGCGGAGATTGCTCATTCCCTTCAACATCACGTTTAACTGGGCCACCTCTGGACTATCCCTGTTGGCTAGACAAGGGATAACTGATGCCAAAGCTGACTTGTATCCAGCAATTGTGACGGGAGCTAGTCCTGTAAAGAACAGCTCACAGAGAAAAGTCTGCTATTTGCTGAATAGTGGATTGAAAGGTATCAATACCCTTTTCTTCACACCAGTCTGCAAATCTGTTAACCTTGTTGTTATATGACTTGAAGGTTGACCTCCTTCTCGCAGCCGCGATGAAATCAGCAGCCTGTCGAGAAAAGCCTTCCGACGTGGAACGTTGTTTGACAACATCCACGCAGTCAATTTGAACATTTCGGGACGCTCGTGTAGGAAGCGTCCCTTGGCCTGGGAGATTATGTTCGGAATCTCGGGCAACTGCACAGGATTTTCCACCAGCAGATCTAGAAGATCCGTGAACCACGCCCTGCTCGGCCAATACGGCGCTATAGCAGGACCAGACACGGTTCCTCCCTGACCTTCACCAATACCTTCGGTAGAAGAATGGTGGGTGGATACGCGTAAGCGTGCATCCCTCTCCAGCTTATCGCCAGAGCGTCTGTATCGACGGCATTTGGATCTGGAATCGGCGAGACATATGTCATGATTGAGCATTTCCTTTGTGTGCGAACAAGTCCACGTTGGGTTTGCCCCAATGCTCGAAGATCCGTCGTAGAACTGGAGGGTTGAGGGACCATTCTGTTGGCAGGATTCTCTGTCTGCGAGACAAAGCATCCGCCAGAATGTTCAATCGGCCAGGAATATGAGCTGCTTTCAAAACAACCGAGTAATTCCTGCACCATTGAATCAAGTGCCACACCCTGATGCACAGGGTGGGCGACCTGGTCCCTCCTTGGCGATTTATATATGATACTACTGTCGAATTGTCCCGACCGTATCAATATCACCTTGCCCCTGATCATCGGAAGGAATTCTTCCAACGCCAGTTCCACTGCCATCATTTCCAACAGATTGATATGCAGCTGACTCTCCGGGAGAGTCCATGTGCCCGAGGACCTGGTGTTCTCCCAGGCAGGGCACCCCACCCTTCCAGCGATGCATCCGTGTGTAAACGGACAGCTGGGGGTGGGGGTAGGTGCAGCGAAACCCCTATTAGGAGATTCTGACGCTGTTTCCACCATAGAAGATGCGATATTATCGGCTCCAAAACTGGCACCAGTTTTGACAGGGGTTCTGTTCTCTGTTTCCACAGAGACATCAGATACAACTGGATAGGTCTTCGCATTAGAGCAGCGTACGGGATAACCTGCTCCATGGAGACCATCATGCCCAGCATCTGAAGGAACCGCCTCGCCTGAATGTGGTTTCCCACTCGAAAACTCCCGAGGATGGCTAACAGAGACACCACTCTGGGCTCTGACGGGTAAACCCTGCCCTCCTCGAGGTCGAATCGCATCCCCAAATAAACGAAATGTTGAGTGGGTGTCAACTCGGATTTCTCCTCGTTGACTAACCAGCCTAGATCTGAAAGTAACTTCAGAGTCAGAGCAGTATCCACGTTCAACCTGGCTGCCGAGTCTGCCTTGAGCAGCCAGTCGTCTATGTAGGTGTGTAGCGCCACGTTCTCTTTTCTGAGAAACGCTGTCACCGCAAGGACCACTCTTGTGAAAACCCTCGGAGCTGTCGACAGGCCAAACGGGAGAACTGTAAACTCCCATACTTGATTCTGAAACGCAAATCTCAGAAACCTGTGCCAACTCCGATTGATCGGAATGTGGAAATATGCATCTTTCAGATCGATCGATACACACCACATTCCTTTCCTCAATCCCGCCATTACCGACCTCGGTGTTTCCATCTGGAACCGAGGCGTATGGATAAACCAATTTAATGGCCTGAGATTGAGTATGGGTCTCCATCCCCCCGTGCTCTTGGGGACAAGGAACATGTTTGAATAGAAGCCTGGAGTGTTCCGGTTTGCTGGTTTTATTGCTCCCTTCAGAAGCAAACCCGACACTTCCTTTTGAACGGCTTCTAACTTGTCTGGCTCCCTTGGTACGGGTGTCCAGACTGGTGCCAAAGACAGATTTTGCGGCGGAAAGTCCCACCACTCCGGCATGTAACCCTGGGATAACCATCCCAGGACCAGACTGTCTGACGTCACACCTCGCCAAGCCTCGACGAAACGCATGAGCCTTCCACCCACCATAGACGCCTCGACGTCTAACGGGGTTGTCCGGCTCGCAGTCCGCCCCCCCCCCCTTTCTTAACGAGAGAGAGTGAGAACCATTTCGTTCTAGGCACGACGGGTATAACTGGCACCGCTGTTCCTGTCGCACAGGTGCGGTCCAGGCGGATATGAAGGGAGCTTGCGTACCCTCAGGTACGCTTCGGCCCCTTCTGTCCGCCCTTTGAGGCCTTACCCTTACCCTTCCCCTTGCCCTTACCACCTCTAGGGCGGTCAGGAGCAACATTGGGAAGGGTAGGCGCCTCTACAGCCTTCCTGGGTTTCTTTGCCGGCGGCGGCTCAGAAAACCCAGCCGAAACAGAAGTCGCAATAGGCCTGGCTTTCGCCTTGCCCTTATGCTTCTTCTGTTTCTTCGAAGGCTGTCCGGTTAGCGGCTTGCCCACAGCCCCTAGTGCGTGCGCTTGCCGCACCAGCTCTAGCTGGAGATTCACCGCTAACCGATTCTGCGCAATGCTGGCGGTGTCCTCTAAGATGGCCCGCGCCTGGCCACCAAAGATGCTAGGCCCTGTCAGGGGCGTCCCAAGAAGACGCTCCCTGACTGCCGTAGCCGGACGCATATGGTCAATGACCATTTGCCTCCTGGACTTCGTCACACGCGCTTGCACCCTTGCCAATGCGTCCATTGACAGCACCAAGCCGTCATTAACGCACGATAGCGCCACAGGTGGCACAGGGTGGCCTGCCCCCGCTTCAGCCCACACCGACTGAAGTAGACGATAGGAGTGATTGACAGCGCTCATGGCTGCCCTCACCCCCTCATCGCATAGGGCCAGGACTTCTTCCTGGTGTACCTGGGCTTTATCCACTAGTGCCGGACCGGGACCACCCGACCCCGCACTCTGGACGCCCAGTACCCATCGGTCATCCTCAGTGACCGACGGGACTACACCATACCTGTCGTATTCACCCCTCGGAATACGGCACCTTGCCCGCACCTCCCTGGAGGCCGCAGGGAGCTGACCCTTGGTCATCAGTTGTTTACTATAAATAGCATCCAACAAATCAATGAACCGTGGATCCAGTCCCACTGACTGGATCCGGGCCGCGGGCAAAATCCCCGTCCTAATCGACGCAACCGACGGACGGGGCGCATCTTCATCGGCCGTGGCCGAAACCACAGACGGGTCAACTCTGGCTAGCCACGCCAGAGCATCAGACCAGTCTATCTCCGAAGAAGATACCCCCGCAAACACGTCACCCGTTGACATGCTTACGGGTCTGCCAGCCATGGCCTCCCGGCCAGGAGCCACGGCTGACACGCCAGGCACTCCGCTACCACATGGTTCCGCCGCCACCCCATGAAACACTCCGGTCCATGGGGTAGGTCCGCACGGAAAACCGTACGGACCCGTAACCGTCGCGGAACCATAGCCAGCCACGGGCGCCAACGGCACCCCATGTCCGGCTGCCAGACCAGGCGAGATAGGTGAGTACCACGCCTGGCCCGGCACACCGGTTCCCCTGACGGCTGGTGACAAACCAAGCCGCGTGGAACCGGTGCACGGTAACGGATTGGCCTCAGCCGCAGGCGGAGCCGCTGACCTGGCTTGCGCCAAACCAGACAAATGGAGGCCGGTTCCGTCCAGGACGGAATCAACCTCCATATTCTCCACCTGCGGCTTCACGGGCCGCAGCAACTTCTCCTCCTCGGCCTCATCGTCTTCAGACTCCGAAGAGCCGTCACTAGACGAATAAACCGTGGAGCCGTCCTGGCGGACGGCTCCCACACCTGACGGACCGGCCACCGCTACTGGACCACCCGGAGGTGGCCGCAGAGAGACAGAACCCGTCTGGCCGAAGCCAGACGGACCCGCCAGGGGGCCGTACGAGACGGCCCCCTCGGTAACCAGTCCAGAATCCTGTCCGAAGACAGGATCCGTACCAGGCATGGGGAGAAACTGCCCCCCAACCTTTGGTAGCAGGGACGACACCAGCGTGGGCAGAACGCTATGCAGAAAACCCTGCATAGCCGGACCAAACCACGCCGGCGGTGCCATCTCCGCCACCTCCAGCTGGGGACGTGGAGCACCCCCACCGGCCGAACCGGGCGCTCCACGATTTCCTCTCGGACCGCCTGACCCCGCGTCAGACCCAGCCAAGTCCTTCTGGGCAAGGAACTTAACCATCGTTTCGACGGACCACACTGCACAAACATTACACCTATGATCTATATTACACAGGGCACACCTAAAACAGACATGGTCCTTGAACATAACACGGACAAACTTATGGCAGTCGTCACATGATGGCGGGGCTGGCTTGGCCTATAAAATAAGCACAAACCTACAATAAACAAGCGGAACGAGACACGGATGGAAGGCAGACAATTAATTTTCAAATATTTTGACTCATAAATTAACCGTAACCTCCCGCACCCCACCCCGCCACGTTACAACAACGATCGCATTGACTATGACGACAAGAACGCGGCGGGCACAACACACCCATAATAGATCCTACAGGATGTGTAACGGCTCCAGGAATCATATCGCATAGCATTCAGGGTATATTTACCAATCAATATAAATTATACTCCTAACGAACGCAGCACGATATGTGAAGAAAACAACAAAATGTATAACAACTGCTGTCTCACACGGTAAAACCGCAGACCACGCATCTACTCAAGAATTTTGAAACCACCGATCATTGCAAACCGATCGTGATCACACGAAAAACTTGATCATTCTAAAGTTTCCGGTACCATTTTTTAGTACGCAGCACCCAGAACAAGATGCGCGAATAAATGAAAAAATTTTTCTTCACATAAACATCCGAGCGACCGGGTGTGACGTCACCCGCTCGGATTCTACGGAGAACGACGTCAGCCGATATTCGTGTTAGAAATACCGTAGCAAACACCTATTTTCATATCTGCCGATCGCCTGTTGGGGTTTAAAGAAGGCGATCGTCTGGCATATATCGTTGCTAGCACACGTCCCAGATTCTATGGGGTTAGAAATTGGAACATGCGACACAACGAAATTTAGAGACCTAAGTCTTTTAACTATGGATATAAAGAACAATACAACCTGGTTATCTTGGGCGGTATTCTCCATAGTCCTTAGTTATTCCTTTAGCGCACAAACTATCACCGATTAAAGACTTAGAATCTTTTTAAAAAACACTAAAATCCCTAATGCGAAAAGCATGTATTGCACTTGTTGCTATGCAAACAAGAATGAGCTCTATGGTAAACGGGTACTCGGCAGTGGGGAGCCGGGTACCCGGTTCCCAGGAGTCGGTAAAGCTTTCTAAGTCTATAATCCTAGAGCCGCTGTCAGGGCCAGCTGTATATCAGAAGTAACAGAATGGTGAGTATTGATCGAAGGAGAACACGTCTGTAAAGTTTCATTGAAATCGAATGAGCCAGTGTTGAAAAATAAGTTTGACCCATGGCCAGGGCCCTCAGATTGACTCAAGAATTTGTACTGTAGTCTACTAACTACAAGCTTCGAAATGATAAGTGACATGACCACATTTGCTAAAATTTATTTTCTGCCCACCGTTTCCCCCACCCCTTGGGGTGATATCAAAATTCCAATGTGTCATGCACATCCCTGGCCATATGTGTAATCATACAGAAAGTTTCAAGTTTCTATCTGAAATGGTCTAAGTTGTGTTACAATAGATTGATGCCCACTTTTGACACCCTCCCCACCCTCAGTTTGACCCAAGATCAAAATAATTCCCTGTACTATAGTCTACTCATCATTGTCTTGAAAATGATATGTGACATGACAAGCTTTGGAAAAATTTTTACCTCACACTTCCCACCCCCAGGGCTGTACCCCTGGGGTCATGCCAAAATTTCAAAAGTGTCATGCACATCCCTGGCCATATGTGCAATCATCACCAAAGTTTCAAGTTTCTATCTGAAATGGTCTAGGAGTTGCATTACAATAGATTGGTGCCCACTTTTGACCCCCCCCCCCCCTACCCTCAGTTTGTGACCCAAGATCAATATAGTTCTTTGTACTGTAGTCTACTCATCATTGGCTTGAAAATGATATGCGACATGACCTTTGGAAAAATTGAATTTTTGACCCCTCATTCCCCCACCCCCAGGCCCCTGTCACTGGGGTCATGCCAAAATTCCAAGTGTCATGCACATCCCTGTCCATATGTGCAATTATCCCTAAAGTTTCAAGTTCTATCTGAAATGGTCTAGGAGTTGCATTACAATCGATAATTACTGGCCAAACTGCACTTGCAAAACACATTAAAAAAGTCCAGAAATGTGGAAAAAATAGTTGAAATGGCCCAAAATTAAATCTATTGTTATGTAGATCACATCTGTATATAGTATAGATAACCTCTATAAAGTTTCATTGAGATCGGATGAGCCAGTGTTGAAAAATAAGTTGATTAAAAAACCTTAACCAAAACTGCACAAATCACGGACGACGCTGCCGCCGCTGGAATTAGTGATCCCTATGTCTCGCTTTCTACTTCGCAGACGAGACAAAAATGTGCTCAAAGACTGTACTTGATTATAGGATGCACCCCCTTCCTAGAACATGTAATATAAAAAAAAACCTGCATCTACAACACCTAGTACATATGCACTAATAGTTAGAAATATAAATATATATACTCACTGAAATATCTTGAAATGGTCAGGCCTGGTCAAATCTGGTACATCTACAAGAAAGGCAAAACAGCAATACATTGAAACCTATAGGCAGCACATGCTATTCCTTGTATCAAAAAGAATTTGTTGATTCTGATCTGTGAGTGTTAAAGAGTTAATCACACTAGTAATCGAAAATAAGTTTGTCAGCATCCTCTGAAATCAGAAACAAGTTAACATGTTTCCAAAAACAAACAAAAATGTTAGTTAGTACATTTTTTAGCATGATGTAAGAAATGTTCAGTTGAATATTTTTGGACTTAGGCAACAATGGCTTTCAATTAAATTACGCCCAAAATATTTAACGGTGCATTTTATTTTGTTTTGGAAACACACTAAGTAATATTTCATCTGTACAGTAGTAACTAGATTGTTTGGTCGATGACGCGTCATCGCATATACACATGTTCACCAATTTGCCTTGACTCCCACCTCACCCCACCCATGGGGGGGGGGGGGGGCGGGGCCAAATGAAAATGCTCTCTTGCACTACCTAACTCGCCTACCAGATTTGGTTGAATTCCGACCACCGGTTTCATTAGAGTTGCATTACAATCGATTTCTTGATCTTTTGACCACTTCCCCACTCCCTGTGACCGGAGCCTAAAATAAATGTTGGCATGCAATCAAAAATTATATGGGTAACCCACATACCAAACAATGGTTTTAGATGAGATAGTGTGATGGACAGTTTTATATTTTACCCCTTGACCCTGTCACCTGACCCTGAGTGGGCGGGGCGAAATCTAAATATTGTCTTGCAAAGCACAATTATATGGGTAACCAACATACCAAATTTGGTTGAATTCCATCCAATGGTTTGGGACGAGATATGACGGACAGTTTTTTGATATTTGAACCTTTGACCCACCCTGACCTACAGGGGGCGGAGCCAAAACCTAATTGTCATCTTGCACAATGACATGGGTAAGTCACATACTATATTTGGTTGAATTAGATGAAGATAGCATAGCGGACAGTTTTTAGGCTATTTGAGCTTTTGACTCCGCCACCAGACTTCCAGGGGACAGAGCCAAATTTAAAAATCAGATAGGTAACACACATACCACATTTGGTTGAATTCCACCCAACGGTTTGGGAGGAGATAGTGTGATGGATGGACAGACAGACGGACGGAGGTGATTATGATATCCCCGCTGCTTTTTCAAAATGTGGGGATAATAATTCTAAGACAAATTGTGCTCTGATAATCTGTATGGCTATATCATCTAACAAGAATACTATAATATGAACAAATTAACATTTGCTAAATTAGTGGTCCAGGACTATGTTTTGTAAAGCTTTTTGACTTGTTGAGCGTGTAAGGTTTTAAAGTTCTTAGAAAGCATGTTCCTGGTAAATCAGGATGACATGGTTAACCTTTTAATGGTAAGATTTAGTCAAGATCAAAATCTTTGTTACACATAATGTCTATTTTCAGGCCACGAGATTATTTTTTTTAAATTACCACTGGAATAACTAACTCTGTTATCAAGACAGGCATTCCAGTAGTAAATTTTCAAAGTCTTCTTGGCTTGCAAATGGATATTTCACAAGACCACTGGTGAGGCCAGTGTTGGCCGGCTTAGCCCTTAAAGAATTAACACTCCATGTGGTCTAATGCTGTTTTAGCATTTTTGCTACAGTAGCCAAATGTCATGATTATGTGTGAGCTGCTTGAAGTCTGATGTATCAATTCTGAAAAAAGCAATCTCACTATCAATACTGCAACAACTTTTAGCAACATCCTTCATTATGATGGATATGAAGTTTGAAGTGAACTGGGTAATTTCATTATGCACAACGCTAATGAAATGACACTTGGTAATGAAAACATATAACTCAGTGCACAAACAATCACATTATGTTAAACATAGTCTAACTCTCATACATGCAGACACTGGTCGAGAGTCAGTGGCGAAACAGTTCCCAGTTAAATTAGTTTCAAAATATCCAACGGAATGTTTACTAAATTGCAAATTCTAAGACATACAATTCGTACACTTTAATGAAAGATTTTTCGATTTTCGTGACAGACTTACGTCAAATTGATTGTGATGTCAGTTAACTTCTGACGTATTTGATTATGATGTCAGATACTTGAGTGACAGATCGTATCCCTCTGCAACATTGGTTTTTCTAAGACATTGTTATGAGATAAATATTTACCCATTCCCACACTGGTGTATTCATTCTGTTCTTTCTCTTGCGTCATGTGTATCGAATCAAGCCGTGAAGCGTAACGATGACCTTGCCGTTTCCCGATGCTATTCACAATATCAATCTGTTCAAGTTCATCACTGAAGCGTGACATGTACCTGTAAGAAATAGAATGTACGTAATACAGCGATCAGATCTGTCAGTCAAGTATCTGAGGTTATAATCAATGGATGAATCCAGTTTTAGCTATGCTCCACCCATTCCTAGCTAAGCTCTGTCCATGCTTTGTCCGTGTTGGGATCGATCGATCCCTGAACTAACTGAATCTCAATTTCCAGAAAACTAAACAGGTTAGCTGTTGAATATTTTGAAACTAATTTAACTGGGTGCTGTTGCTGCCTAAGGCAGCAACATCACCCAGCCATATTAGTGTCAGAATTTTCAATAGAATGTTTATTAAATAGTAAAGAAACAATTCATACAATTTGACGTCAGCCTAAATGTGATGTAATTGATCATGACATCTTATATTTGATTGACACATTGGATTCCTCCATTACATCACTAGTTAGCTGATGTCACAATCAAGATGAGGTAGCTCAGTCACAAAACCTGAAACGTCTGTCACAAAACTCTACGAATTGTACGTCTTCGGTGAATTTACAATTTAATAAACATTCTGTTGAATATTTTGAAACTAATTTGACAGCGATCCCCAGTAAAATTATTTCAAAACATTCAACAGCTTACTTGTATTATTACCTTAAAATTGGTGTTCTAGCAATTGCAAGTTCAAAGTATATAAATCGATTTCAATAAAAACTGGGTGGAACTTAGATAGAAATGGGCGTGGCATAGCCAGAAATAGATTCCTCCATTGACTGCAGCTGATAAACTGTCACTTGGAAATAAATAAATGGATCATCCCATAAGGTGTACATATTAAATACAAAGAACATAACCACCATGGTGAGACTATGTATTAGCTGTAAATAAAAGAAGTCTATAACAAATTTGGGGACAATCCGATTGTAAATCGTGGAGAAAGTCGGTGATGAAGATGCCTGAAAGATCCATACAATCTGCATCCAGTACAGGATTAGCATTTTCTAACAGCATGCCATATGTATCGAAGCACTGTTTAAATATGAAGCCATTCAGATTGCAAATTTTGGATACGTTATAAATATTCACTGACATAAGTTTAAAGGTGGAACAAAATAGGCAAGAACAAAACACTAGATCCCTTTACAAAAAGATAATTTAAAAATCAATTTTCATTCTATTGCAGACTACATGCATACATCGCATGGACCACTGTTATGAAGTCACCGAAATCATACAGGTAATTGTTGAATTAAAAGTTAAATTTCAGATGCAGTGATACAAAAGCATTAATATGCAAGGAGTGATAAGCTAGTGAGATATGACATATAACGCAACATGACTCAAGCATATGACATATAATGCAACATGACTCAAGCACAGACGAACCTTATACTGAGATAGAAACACAGAAATTAACAAGAATGTCTCTAAGCTGAAAATACAAGGAAGTAATGCCATGTGGTATTGAACTACTGATAGAAATTTAGTCATTATGTTACATGAGAAGTTTGGTTACTATAGACTAGAAAGGGTAGAGGTAGTGGAGTTAAAGCCAAACCTTAACTGGTATGCATCAGTTGCAGCTCCATGCAAAACTTAACAAGAATGTGCAGCCGATGGCATGCCATCGCAAATTCCCACTTACCTGTATAGTTTTCTGGAAATTGATCGTAAGGGAGTTCATGATCGATCGATCCCAACACGAGTGAGGTGTGGGTGGAGCTTAGCTAGAGATGGGCATGGCATAGCTAAAACTTGAAGGGTCTGTTAGGGGCTCTTGGATGGGACACAGATCAGCATACAATGCACTTACTGTCTAACTAACGACACCATATCACGTTTGCTAAGGGAGGACTTCCTGCGATCAAGACGCTCATGGAACCAGGTCAGCTTGCTATGTAGCACTGTAAGCCGCTTATACTTATCATCTTTCCTCCTGTAGCAGTGAAGCAAACAAAAAAACCCTTGTTTGATACTGATTAAGCCTTTAATGGTCAAGCTGGCCACAACCAGAATGGCCATTAATTACAGGCCCAAAGAAGACTATTTTTGAAAATTTACCACGTGATTAATTGGCTCCATAATCGAGTACGTCATTCCAGTGATAAAGGTTTTTAAAAAATAATGTTCTCTGGGCCTGTAAATGAACATGGACTACACAAAAATACAATTTTTTTTTTAGCAATAAAGGTTAATTTTGCTGTTTATTCACACACCTTGTTTGAGGGGCAACAGGAGCGTGCACACACACACACACCTTGTTTGAGGGGCAACAGGAGCGTGCACACACACACACCTTGTTTGAGGGGCAACAGGAGCATGCACACACACACACCTTGTTTGAGGGGCAACAGGAGCGTGCACACACACACACACCTTGTTTGAGGGGCAACAGGAGCGTGCACACACACACACCTTGTTTGAGGGGCAACAGGAGCGTGCACACACACACACACACCTTGTTTGAGGGGCAACAGGAGCGTGCACACACACACACACCTTGTTTGAGGGGCAACAGGAGCGTGCACACACACACACACACACACACCTTGTTTGAGGGGCAACAGGAGCGTGCACACACACACACCTTGTTTGAGGGGCAACAGGAGCGTGCACACACACACACACCTTGTTTGAGGGGCAACAGGAGCGTGCACACACACACACACGTTGTTTGAGGGGCAACAGGAGCGTGCACACACACACACACACACACACACACACACCTTGTTTGAGGGGCAACAGGAGCGTGCACACACACACACACACACCTTGTTTGAGGGGCAACAGGAGCGTGCACACACACACACACACACACCTTGTTTGAGGGGCAACAGGAGCGTGCACACACACTGTGATCCTATGTTTCATACCCTTTCCTCGGGCTGTCTAAATACCCCTTTAACCCTGTAAGGCATGCTCAAAATTATTCCAAAAAATTTACATTTTTGCTAAATGAGTGTCAATTCTCAAAGCAAGGGGGAAAACCATTTTGACTGGCATTACAGTGAAAAGTTGTCAAAGATAATCTTATCTTGCCTGCCAAATGGGAATTTTTTAAGACCATTGGAGAGGCTTGTTTTGACTGGCATGACCATTAACCCTTCAATGACTAAAGTTGTTCAAAAAAATTAAAACATTTTTTTATTGAATGTCCATTTGCAAGCCAAGAGATTATTTTTGAAAATTTACTGCTGGAATGACTGGCTCGTTTATCGAGCCAATCATTCCTGTGGTAAATTTTCAAAAATAGTCTTCTCTTGGCCTGCAAATGGACATTCCCCAAGACCACTACAGAGGCTGGTTTTGGTCGGCTTTGTCATGAAAGGGTTAAGCGGCTAAGAGACAAGATAATATATATTTTCTTATCGAGAATGGACAGACATACTGGGCTGGTATGAATTAATATGTCCCAGAATCGGTCCAGTACCGGCTCAATAACATGCGTTCTCAGGCTACCTCAATATTTCAAACCAAAAAGTTTGGACTATAATTTATTAAATTTTAATTTGTTATAATTTGTTCCACCGGTACTTTAATTTTGCCATGTTTCTGCAAAAACATGATAAAAGAAATGTCTCACCCCAACCCAACAAACAATAGTTCTCTAATTAGTACCTACCTACCTAAATGTTTTTGGACATGTAATATCAAATATATGTATTATTTTGCGTGTCCTAAGGTCGATCATCTAGGGCTCATTTTCTGCTCCGCTGGCGAGTCAAACAGTCAAACATTGAATAGCCTTTACTTTTCAAAAAATATTGGCAGGAATCCCAAAAACAGGTCCTGGTGCCAAGTGGCAACATCAAATTATCATCAAAAGGAAGTCAAGTGTAATTATGGACCCATCCTATAAAGAATTTCACTTACAAAGGACCTCTATTTCATCCGACAAATCCATGAAGCAATAGAAGGATCCATTACTAGATATTCCCCACTCATTTATAGCAAGGCTTCACTCAGTTTGCATGTGATGGAATCCACGGACCTTTCCAGTTTTAGCTGTGCCCCGCCCATCTCTATCTAAGCTCCACCCACTCCACGCTCATGTTGAGATTGATCAATTTCCAGAAAACTATGCAGGTAAGCTGTTGAATATTTTTAAACTAATTCGACTGGGTAGCAACAGCGCCCAGTCAAATGTTTCAAAATATTCAACATCATGTTTATTAAATAGCAAAGACATACAATTCGTACAACTCGTCGGACTATTAAGCGCTAAAGACGGACTATTTCGAATCATTCATTACGTCAGCATACACGTCACTTAGTTGATTATGACATCATATGATGGATGGATAAACTGGGAAAGGTCCATTTCAAAGGTTTGAAATGTGAATTCCCAGAATCCCAAATTCATGGTAACTTATCCGGTAAGCCGTTGAAGATTCTGAAGTTAATTTGACTAGGAGATCCCAGTCAAATTACTTTCAAAATATTCAACAAAAGCTTTATTAAATGGTAAATTCACCAAAGACTGCAGGAAATGTCAATTTCCCTTTCTCCGAGATCTAACAATACTCACCATTCTGTTACTTCTGATATACAGCTGGCCCTGACAGCGGCTCTAGGATTATAGACTTAGAAAGCTTTACCGACTCCTGGGAACCGGGTACTCGGCTCCCAACTGCCGAGTACCCGTTTACCATAGAGCTCATATTGTTTGCATAGCCACCAAACAAGAGAAAACTATGGCTTGCCTCCGTGGGGCTGGGAGGCTGGGTCCGTAACAGAATGGTGAGTATTGTTAGATCTCGGAGAAAGGGAAATTGACATTTCCTGCATTCTCCTTCGATCAATATTCACCATTCTGTTACTTCTGATATACACCAGATTTGATCAGTAACCTGGTGGGAAGGGGCAAGCCATAAATGCTAATTTTGCCCCTTGGAGAAAGATTTTAGACTTCAAACTTGACTAACGGAGACCTAAAAGGACCGTCAAGTTCACGGAACCGAATCACATTCGCGTCACAGCCCCCCCCCATTTCCTCCTAAGAAAAGGGAGAGAACTAACGAACATGTATCTCGCCTGAAAACACAAATATGCCAAGAGGGTTAACTACTCCCTGCATATTCCATGTATTAGCCTGGGAATGAGCATGAATATATAAGATGAATGAACATGATACATATACATAATACAACAAACTCTCACTTATTGAATTACCTTATGATAATTGGACTTCAGACGTACCGCCTCCAACCATTCACCGGTTCGGCCATCAGTGACATAATCTGGTTGACATCCTCTCGCCTGACCATGCCTGCTTTAGGTTCTTTTCTTACCAAAGTGAGAAAAGGGTGAAGAGCAGTGTGGTCACTAACTATCGTTTCAAAACAGCTAAAGCGAGTGGATTGGCTGAGTGACACATCCCTCATATAATAATCCGTGAATGAGGACTCACAGTGCCATTGTGCAACGGCCATGATGTCCTCTAACGGAACACCATTGTAAAGGGCGGTCGAGGTGGCTATTCCTCTGACATCGCGTGCCCTTACACCTTGCACCTGGTGCCCAGTCGCCATCTCGTGAGTAGTCTGAATGCATTCGACCACCCAACGAGAGATAGTATCCATGGATGCGGCGCCATAAGGCTTTTTATGGCAGATCCACAGATGTCTATCATTCGACCGTAATGAGTCAGTCCGTTTCTTGTACTTAGTCAAAGCACGGACCGGGCACCAGACACTGGCATCACGATCAAACCTAGTTAACTTCGGTATAATGATCGGTTTGCCGGGATATCTCAAAGATTGGTTCTTTGACATAAACTCTGCTCTTGGCAGGACGCAGACCTTCTCCAGAAACAATAAATCGGTTCCTCTCTGCCGAAAACGCATGGATCTCACTGCGCCTTCTAGCTGAGGAAGCTGCCTATAGAAAGACCGCCTTTAGAGTCAAATGTTTTAGACTAGCCGAACGCAACGGTTCGAAAGGGTGCTTGGCCAGTACATTAAGCACTAAAGATAGACTCCAGGCTGGAATGACTACCGGTTGTCTCGGGCGGAGATTGCTCATTCCCTTCAACATCACATTTAACTGGCCCACCTCTGGACTATCCCTGTTGGCTAGACAAGGGATAACTGATGCCAAAGCTGACTTGTATCCAGCAACTGTGACGGGAGCTAGTCCTGAAAAGAACAGCTCACAGAGAAAGTCTGCTATTTGCTGAATAGTGGATTGAAAGGTATCAATACCCTTTTCTTCACACCAGTCTGCAAATCTGTTAACCTTGTTGTCATATGACTTGAAGGTTGACCTCCTTCTCGCAGCCGCGATGAAATCAGCAGCCTGTCGAGAAAAGCCTTCCGACGTGGAACGTTGTTTGATAACATCCACGCAGTCAATTTGAACATTTCGGGACGCTCGTGTAGGAAGCGTCCCTTGGCCTGGGAGATTATGTTCGGAATCTCGGGCAACTGCACAGGATTTTCCACCAGCAGATCTAGAAGATCCGTGAACCACGCCCTGCTCGGCCAATACGGCGCTATTAGCAGGACGAGACACGGTTCCTCCCTGACCTTCACCAATACCTTCGGTAGAAGAATGGTGGGTGGGTACGCGTAAGCGTGCATCCCTCTCCAGCTTATCGCCAGAGCGTCTGTATCGACGGCATTTGGATCTGGAATCGGCGAGACATATGTCATGATCCGAGCATTTTCCTTTGTGGCGAACAAGTCCACGTTGGGTTTGCCCCAATGCTCGAAGATCCGTCGCAGAACCGGAGGGTTGAGGGACCATTCTGTTGGCAAGATTCTCTGTCTGCGAGACAAAGCATCCGCCAGAATGTTCAATCGGCCAGGAATATGAGCTGCTTTCAAAACAACCAAGTAATTCCTGCACCATTGAATCAAGTGCCACACCCTGATACACAGAGTGGGCGACCTGGTCCCGCCTTGGCGATTTATATATGATACTACTGTCGAATTGTCCGACCGTATCAATATCACCTTGCCCCTGATCATCGGAAGGAACTCTTCCAACGCCAGTTCCACTGCCATCATTTCCAACAGATTGATACGCAGCTGACTCTCCAGGAGAGTCCATGTGCCCGAGACCTGGTGTTCTCCCAGGCAGGCACCCCACCCTTCCAGCGATGCATCCGTGTAGACGGACAGCTGGGGGTGGGGTAGGTGCAGCGAAACCCCTAATAGGAGATTCTGACGCTGTTTCCACCATAGAAGATGCGATATTATCGGCTCCAAAACTGGCACCAGTTTTGACAGGGGTTCTGCTCTCTGTTTCCACAGAGACATCAGATACAACTGGATAGGCCTTCGCATTAGAGCAGCGTACGGGATAACCTGCTCCATGGAGACCATCATGCCCAGCATCTGAAGGAACCGCCTCGCCTGAATGTGGTTTCCCACTCGAAAACTCTTGAGGATGGCTAACAGAGACACCACTCTGGGCTCTGACGGGTAAACCCTGCCCTCCTCGAGATCGAATCGCATCCCCAAATAAACGAAATGTTGAGTGGGCGTCAACTCGGATTTCTCCTCGTTGACTATCCAGCCTAGATCTGAAAGTAACTTCAGAGTCAGAGCAGTATCCACGTTCAACCTGGCTGCCGAGTCTGCCTTGAGCAGCCAGTCGTCTATGTAGGTGTGTAGCACCACGTTCTCTTTTCTGAGAAACGCTGTCACCGCAAGGACCACTCTTGTGAAAACCCTCGGAGCTGTCGACAGGCCAAACGGGAGAACTGTAAACTCCCATACTTGATTCTGAAACGCAAATCTCAGAAACCTGTGCCAACTCCGATTCATAGGAATGTGGAAATATGCATCTTTCAGATCGATCGATACACACCACATTCCTTTCCTCAATCCCGCCATTACCGACCTCGGCGTTTCCATCTGGAACCGAGGCGTATGGATAAACCAATTTAATGGCCTGAGATTGAGTATGGGTCTCCATCCCCCTGTGCTCTTGGGGACAAGGAACATGTTTGAATAGAAGCCTGGAGTGTTCCGGTTTGCTGGTCTTATTGCTCCCTTCAGAAACAAACCCGACACTTCCTTTTGAACGGCTTCTAACTTGTCTGGCTCCCTTGGTACGGGTGTCCAGACAGGTGCCAAAGACAGATTTTGTGGTGGAAAGTCCCACCACTCCGGCATGTAACCCTGGGATAACCATCCCAGGACCAGACTGTCTGACGTCACACCACGAAACGCATGAGCCTTCCACCCACCATAGATGCCTCGACGTCTAACGGGGTGGTCCGGCTCGCAGTCCGCCCCCCCCCCCCCCCTTTCTTAACGAGAGAGAGTGAGAACCATTTCGTTCTAGGCACGACGGGTATAACTGGCACCGCTGTTCCTGTCGCACAGGCGAGGTCCAGGCGGATATGAAGGGAGCTTTCGTACCCTCAGGTACGCTTCGTCCCCTTCTGTCCGCCCTGTGAGGCCTTACCCTTACCCTTGCCCTTCCCGCCTCTAGGGCGGTCAGGAGCAACATTGGGGAGGGTAGGCGCCTCTACAACCTTCCTGGGCTTCTTCGCCGGTGGCGGCTCCGAAAACCCAGCTGAAGCAGACGTCGCAACAGGCCGGGCTTTCGCCTTGCCCTTATGCTTCTTCTGCTTCTTTGAAGGCTGTCCCGTTAGCGGTTTCCCCACAGCCCCTAGTGCGTGCGCTTGCCGCACTAGCTCTAGCTGTAGGTTTACCGCTAACCCATTCTGCGCGATACTGGCGGTATCCTCTAAGATGGCCCGCGCTTGGCCACCGAAGATGCTAGGCCCTGTCAGGGGCGTCCCAAGAAGACGCTCCCTGACTGCCGTAGCCGGACGCATATGGTCAATGACCATTTGCCTCCTGGATTTCGTCACTCACGCTTGCACCCTTGCCAATGCGTCCATCGACAGCACCAGGCCGTCATTGACACATGAAAGCGCCACAGGTGGCACAGGGTGGCCTGCCCCCGCTTCAGCCCACACCGACTGAAGGAGACGATAAGAATGGTTGACAGCGCTCATCGCTGCCCTCACACCCTCATCGCATAGGGACAGGACTTCTTCCTGGTGTACCTGAGACTTGTCCACTAGTGCCGGACCGGGGCCACCCGCCACGGCACTCTGGACACCCAGTACCCATCGGTCATCCTCCGTGACCGACGGGACTACACTATACCTGTCGTATTCCCCCCGCGGAATACGACATCTTGCCCGCACCTCCCTGGAGGCCGCAGGGAGCTGACCCTTGGTCATCAGTTGTTTGCTATAAATAGCATCCAACAAATCTATGAACCGTGGATCCAGTCCCACTGACTGGATCCGGGCCGCGGGAAAAATCCCCGTCCTAATCGACGCAACCGACGGACGGGGCGCATCTTCATCGGCCGTGGCCGAAACCACAGACGGGTCAACCCTGGCTAGCCACGCCAGAGCATCTGACCAATCTACCTCCGACGAAGACACCCCGCAAACACGTCACCCGTTGACATGCTCATGGGTCTGCCAGCCACGGCCTCCCGGCAAGGAGCCACGGCTGACACGCCAGGCACTCCGCTACCACACGGTTCCGCCGCCACCCCATGAAACACTCCGGTCCATGGGGTAGGTCCGCACGGAAAACCGTACGGACCCGTAGCAGTCACGGAACCATAGCCGGACACGGGCGCCAACGGCACCCCACGTCCGACTGCCAGACCAGGCGAGATAGGTGAGTACCACGCCTGGCCCGGCACACCCGTTCCCGTGACGGCTGGTGCCAAACCAAGCCGCACGGAACCGGTGCATGGTAACGGATTGGCCTCAGCCATAGGCGGAGCCGCTGACCTGGCTTGCGCCAAACCAGACAAATGGAGGCCGGTTCCGTCCAGGACGGAATCAACCTCCATATTCTCCACCTGCGGCTTCACGGGCCGCAGCAACCTCTCCTCCTCGGCCTTCTCGTCTTCAGACTCCGAAGAGTCGTCACTAGACGAGTCAACCGTGGAGCCCTCCTGGCGGACGGCTCCCACACCTGACGGACCGGCCACCGCTACTGGACCACCCGGTGGTGGCCGCAGAGAAACAGAACCCGTCTGGCCGAAGCCAGACAGGACTGCCAGGGGGCCGTACAAGACGGCCCCCTCGGTAACCAGTCCAGAATCCTGTCCGAGGACAGGATCCGTACCAGGCATGGGGAGAAACTGCCCCCCAACCTTTGGTAGCAGGGACGACACCAGCGTGGGCAGAACGCTATGCAGAAAACCCTGCATAGCCGGACCAAACCAAGCCAGCGGTGCCATCTCCGCCACCTCCAGCTGGGGACGTGGAGCAACCCCACCGGCCGAACCGGGCGCTCCACAATTTCCTCTCGGACCGCCTGACCCCGCGTCAGACCCAGCCAAGTCCTTCTGGGCAAGGAACTTAACCATCATCTCAACGGACCACACTGCACAAACATTACACCTATGATCAATATTACACAGGGAACACCTAAAACAGGCATGGTCCTTGAACACGACACGGACAAACTTATGGCATTCGTCACATGATGGCGGGGCTGGCCTGGCCTATAACATAAGCACAAACCTACAATAAACAAGCGGAACGAGACCCGGATGGAAGGCAGACAATTAATTCTCAAATAATTTGACTCATAAATTAACTGTAACCCTCCCGCACCCCACCCCGCCACGTTACAACAACGATCGCATTGATTATGATGACAAGAACGAGGCGGGCATTAAACACACCCATAATAGATCCTCCAGGATGTGTAACGGCTCCAGGAATCATATCGCATAGCATTCGGGGTATATTTACTAATCAATATAAATTATACTCCTAAAGAAAGCAGCACAATATGTGAAGAAAACAACAAAATGTATAACAAACTGCTGTATCACACGGTAAAACCGCAGACCACGCATTTACTCAAGAATTTTGAAACCACCGATTATTGCAAACCGATCGTGATCGCACGTAAACTTGATCATTCTAAAGTTTCCGGTACCATTTTTAGTACGCAGCACCCAGAACAAGATGCGCGAATTAATGAAAAACTTTCTTCACATAAACATCCGAGCGACCGGGTGTGATGTCACCCGCTCGGATCCTACAGAGAACGACGTCAGCCGATATTCGTGTTAGAAATACCGTAGCATAACACCTATTTTCATATCTGCCGATCGCCTGTTGGGGGTTAAAGAAGGCGATCGTCTGGCATATATCGTTGTTAGCACACGTCCCAGATTCTATGGGGTCAGAAATTGGAACATGCGACACAACGAAATTTAGAGACCTAAGTCTTTTAACTATGGATAATAAAGAACGATACAACCTGGTTATCTTCGGCGGTATTCTCCATAGTATCCTTAGTTAATCCTTTCACGAACACACAAACTATTACAGATTAAAGACTTATCTTTCACAAAAAACCACTAAAATCCTCAATGCAGAAAGCATGTATTGCTCTTGTTGCTATGCAAACAAGAATGAGCTCTATGGTAAACGGGTACTCGGCAGTTGGAAGCCGAGTACCCGGTTCCCAGGAGTCGGTAAAGCTTTCTACGTCTATAATCCTAGAGCCACTGTCAGGGCCAGCTGTATATCAGAAGTAACAGAATGGTGAGTATTGATCGAAGGAGAAATACAATTCAAACACTTTGTGATAGACTATTGCCACCTTCTTGACACCCTTACATCACTTAAATTGTGACATCAGCTACCAATTCTCATTTGTTTCCTGAAGCTTATCGTCATACAATCATTCCACCCAAGTTTGGTTGAAATCTAGTCATTGAATAAATACTAAAATAGCAGTCGTAGTAGAGATTTACTCTGCTGGAAAATGTCTGAAAAATCCAAGATCCCTGCCGAAAAACTTGACCAATCAAAATTCTCATTTGAACTCTTGAAGGTCATCACGATATAAGCATTCCACCCAAGTTTCATTGAAATCGGGTCATTCATTGAGGAGAAAAATTGACCAATCAAAATTCTATATACAAGTTCTGAAGCCTAGTCCCATCGGGTCCTTCCACCCCAATTAAGTTGAAATCCATCAAGCCATTATTGAGTAGTGTTTTGACAATTTCCAGCAAATTTTTCATAAAATTTAAGATTATCAGCAAAAGAATTGACACAAATTCTGTATACAAGCCTACCAACATAGGGTCGTTCCTGCCAAAGTTAAAATGAAATCTGCCCAGTGGCTAATTAAGAGTAGCGTTTTAAACATTTTAAGTAAATTTTTCATAAAATCTTGACTTTCACCCAAAGAATTGAGTAATTAAAATTCTGAATACGAATTCTACAGTCTACCACGATATGGATCTTCTAGCCAAATTTGGCTGAAATATATCAAGCAACTAAGGAGAAGTAGCATTTTGACAATTTCTGTTAAATTTTTCATAAAATCTCAGATTTTGAGCCAAAACATCAATTAATCAAAATTCTGCAAATAAGTTCGAGAGCCTAGCACCATAGAACTGAGGACTAGCATTTCGATAATTTCCAGTAAATTTTTCATAAAAACTAAAATTTTCACCCAAAAAATTTACCAATCAAAATTCTGTATAGAAGTTCTTGAGGGTACCTGCATAGGATTCTTCCACCCAATTCTAATAGCAATCGGTCAAAGCGTTACTTAAGGAGATTTGACGGATGGATGACAGACAGACGAAGGGCGGGCAGCAGAAGGCCGTCATGGCATAAGCTCACTGGACCCTTCATGGTGGGTCATTATATGGAAGCATATGTCCAACTTTGGGTCCAGTTTGATTAACCAAAGATTAGGTATAAACTGCTAAGTTGAGCTAATCAGAAACTGTTAATGTTGAAAAAACAGGATAGTTTCCACGGTCAGAGTGACCTTGATTGTTGGACACACATGCTGTGTTATTATAATGAAACATGTGTCCAAGTTTGGGTCCAGGATGATTAACCAAAGATGCGATATAAACTGCTAAGTTGTTTTACCAAGGTCATAGTGATATTGACCTTTTGACCTTAATGTCATTGCGGGATGTCGTGTCCTTATAAGGAAGCATGTGTCCAAGTTTGGGTACAGTATGATTAATATTAGTATAGCCAAACTTGAGATATCAACAGAAAAGTTGTACCAAATGGAAAATGTTAATGTTGAAAAAAGCAAGATTTTTTACCCAGGTCACAGTGACATTGACTTTTTGACACCAAGCTCATTGTGAGATGCCATGGCATTATAAGGATGCATGTGTCCAGGTTTGGGTACAGTATGATTAACCAATATAAACAGAAAAGTTGAGCGAAACGCATATTGGATGCCGCCACCACCACACGATGTGCAGGGTATCGCAATAGCTTGTTTTACTTCGTAAAGTCGAGCTAAAAATGTGTCTTTTTTATTTTTAATATCCCTAAGTGTTCCTTAATACATATTTGGAATCACGATTTGCTTCTCCAACATTTGTAGCATTTGTTGCATGTTAGTATTAGGTAGATAACATCGCATGTTTGACAATGTTTTAGTTTTTGTGCAATAATTAAGCCATGTGTGTGAGCATCTGAATGTGTGTGATTGGTCCATGTCTTGGCAGAATTTGCATTTCCATTTTGTGCATACACAATAAGAACACTGGAAAGTTAAATTCTCAAACACAAAACTTGCCTTTGCATTGGTCATGAGAAATGTCGATTTGCAGGCCAAGCGAAGACTATTTTAGAAATTTTATCATTGGAACGACAGGCTAGATCTTCAATTAGCCTGTCAATGGACATTCACAAAAGCAAATATTTGTATATTCTTGTGAAACGGTGACTAGGACAGGGTTAATCCGAAACAGCACATTTTCTCTGAGAAAATTGAAATCTGACCATCAATGGGCTAAACATACATTAGTCCTATGTGACACATTTACGTTAGCAATCAAGTAGCATCATACCTATTGTGTCTATGGCCATTAGATGATCGTCCACTAAGACATGTTATCTAAAGACTACATACAGTCAGGTGTGAAACAACTACAAGTCCATCCATCCTGTGGCAACAATTTAAGGACTTTCTATGGCAACCAATGTATATATTAAGTAAAGCGACAACATGCCTGCTGCTCAATAAATTATTATTATCCCCACGTTTTAAAAAAACGTCGGGCATATTGTAATCGCCTCTGTCCATCCGCCCGTCACGCTATCTCTACCATTTGGTGGAATTAAATAAAATTGGGTATGTGGGTTGCTCATATGATTCCGCTTTGCAAGATGATATTTAGATTTGGCTCCGCCCCCAGGGGTGTGTGGTAGGGTCAAAAGGTCAAATCAGCTGTAATGCAACTCCTCTGAAATCGTTAGACGGTAATAAATCAAATTTGATATCTGAGTTACGCATATGATTGCGGAGTGCAAGAGGCCATTTAGATTTGGATCCGCCCTCAGGGGGCAGGGTAGGGGTCAAAGGGTCAAATTTTAACTTGTGGAAATTGATTGTAATGCATCCCATCCGAAAGCCTTGGACAGAATTCAACCGGATTTAGTCTGTGGGTTATCCATATCAATATGGAGTACATGAGCACATTTACTTTTGGCCCCGTCCCCAGGAGTGGGTGGGGGTGTGGGTGTGGGTGTGGGTCAAAAGGTAAAAAAATTGATTGCAATACAACTTCTCTGACACTGTTGGATGGATTTCAACCAAATTTAGTATGTCAGTTACCCATATGATTGCAGAGTGCAAAAGGACGTTTAGATTTGGCGCCGCCTCCGGGGGTTGTTGGGTCTGTCAAAGGTTCAAAGTGGTGAATGTGGGGATTTGTGATAACGCGCCATCGACCGATCACTCTAGTTATTATTATTATTATTATTATTATTATTATTATTATTAACATACTTGGTCATTTTGGTTTGTCTGAAGGCATCCTTTGCTAACTTTTGTGCTTTTCTACTGTTGGGGTGAACAACCTTCTTGTTTTCACCTGCCCTGGATCGAGCTACTTTTGGCTGAAACACAAAAAAAGAAGATATCTAGTGTTAAACAAGAATTCTAAATTCCATTATCCATCCTCTTATATAATGTGAAGCCTTATCTTAACTCTCTTACTGCACCAAGCCACCAGATAATACTTTAAATGTGCACCAACTCTGGACCTGCTGAATAATTTGAAAACAATTTGACTGAAAGTTGTTCGTGGTTTAGACACCAACAACTTTCAGTCAAATTGTTTTCAAAATATTCAGCATATCTAGAGTTAAACCCTGTGGAAAATGTAGTCAGCAGAAATTCAACAGGCAAACCCCCACTGCATTTGCTGCCGCTAAAATTATACCTATGTCTAATTGTTTGCTTCGCTGGCGAGACAAAAAACGGAGATGCTACCCTGTGAAACTAAGGGTTTGTGTAGTCACGCCGACCACTCACACTACAGTGACGGTGGCAGCAATGCGTCAAGCATAACGCAAACTCTGAAATTTCACAGTGGTTGAGCATAAGTAGTAGCAGCGCTCTTGGGCAAAGTTTTACACCCTATGCCAGCAACACTCATGTCGTGATTCGCCTGAGTGCGCATTTGTGCTTTATTTTAAGGCGCAAGGCTATTTTCATTACTAAACATGTCAAAATTCGATAAATTAGCCAGTAACTGTGCCATTGCGTCAAACCTCCTGCGCTGGGCCTTCCCAACAATGCAGTGAGCAAATACCTAACTTTTCCATATACATAGAGGATTAGGCTCCTCAAAGTTTGTGTAAAACAGACGGCAGTGGGCCCGTGAGGGCCCAGGGACATGTAAAGCTAGGTGTATAGTGCAGAGGAGAGACGGAAGGCCTCCGTGTCCAACGAAGGATGAATTAACATCATACTGTGGTATGTCTAGTCAGAGCATGTTCAAACTACTGGGATTGAACTAAACCAATCTCAGCAAGTGGACATGTGTGGTGCAGGGATGACAGTCCCTACCCAGGACATCTCTAGCAAACTAGAAGTTAGCTGTGATTGTCAGAGATGCATACCATTAGCAAAGATGAATCAGACCATCGGCTTCCCCTGGGCGTGAGCTCAGGTGGTGATTGCTATCGACTGGGTCACCGCCGGTCGTCTTGATCATGGCAGTACATTAACCCGTTTCTGGTTATGTGTGATTACGATGGCTCAATGTACAGTCAGGCCATGGTAAGCATTTGTATTGCGAGCCATGCCTCCTGTAATCAGACTTCGTGAAAAGTGAAGGTTTCGGAAGCAGAAGGGTATATGTGTGAGAGGAGTAACTTTGTTTGGCTTTCTGAATATTACAAACTAAGTTACAATTCCATCGACCACAGTCCTCAATCTCACACATATCCAAGAAAGTCACCTAGCCTAGGTTGCGTCCTGTGACAAAAAGTACTGGAGCGGCACTCCGCTGAACATGTAAAACTGAGTTGGTCTGATGAGTTGTATGAATGAGCCTTCATGTTCCAAGAGTAGTAGCGACCCCAGGAAACGTCACTCGGAAGACCAAAAGGTGTATAGTGACCATTACTATGTGTGTGTCTGATACGAAACAATACTCTAACAAAATCATAAACTGTATCCAAAAAAATGCAAAGTCCACAGCGCCTTGCGCATGTCCTTTGGAGATTGACAATTTGTACCAAGAAACAACCCTCATAAAGTTATTTATTTCCATTTGTTTAGTTGTTGATTGTACACGTTACTTATGACTCATTATTTTCTATCTCTTGACTTTTCAAAACCTTTGTACAAAAACCTGTTAGTACGCTCAATCAAAATTACACCTGCAAGTGCTAGAACTACTGATCTCTCAAGATGTTTTCAAATAACGCTTGACACTTAGAAATTTCAGCAGACACAAAGCTTACGCACACAAGAACACAGCAATCGCTCCAGAAGTAAGCAAACATCAGGGTTCGCACACCTTTCTGTGTTTGAAATTCCATGACTTTTCATGACCAAAATTAATAAATTCCATGACCTCCAAGAATTAATATCAAGGAGATATGTGTCTATGACATAGCTCCAAAAATAAGATCCGCGCTATTTTGCAAAATGTCTAAATATTACCTCTTGCAACAACCAAGCCACAGCATTTGTTTGTAAATCTTCTTGTACAGAGGTGATTTATGCCAACAGATTCCTTTTCATTTTATGTGATTACCATTTTCCATGACTTTTCCATGATCTATGATAAAAAACTGATTTTACATGACTTTCCAAGCCTGGAATTAAAATTTTCAAATTCCATGACTTTCTAGGATTTTCATGACTAGTACGAACCCTGAACCATAGAAAAGACTACATGTTTTGTACACCAGACACCCGCTGTCAGTACAAAGAAGGTTTCCTACATGCATGGTCAAAGATGGCAAGTAATACGCTGTTGACGCCAGTCAATTCTAGTGCGTCACCAGTCCCAGAGACTATGCCAGCGTCACCAACTATGGTCACACCAATGACTGACATACTGACCAGTGACCTACTCACATTTGCTCAAATCATAAACATTGACATCAATTCACCGCCTCACTACAGTTAAAATTACAACAAAACACATGGCACAGTACTCAGATTGCCTCTGTAGACCAGCCCTCAAAAACTTCGCGAGAACAATAGTTTAGTTCGCGTAAAGGTTGCGCAAAATAGATTTCACGGGAACGAAAAAAAGGTCTCGCAAACATTCAGGCACTTATTACAAAGCAATGGCGTAAGCAGTTTAGTTCGCGTAAAGGTTACATAAAGTAAATTTTATGAGAACGAAAAATGGGTCTCGACAATATTTGAAAATTTGAGGTCTGTAGACCAGGTAGTGGATAAATCCTAATTATAAGCATTAAGTTTATATTAAGGTTTCATTTTATTTTAATGCATGTTTTATCTCAGTGAATGTTTGCTAGCCATGAAATTTACAGCATTTGTTGATAAAATTCCTACTACGGTATATTAAATCCGCGAAAATGTGCTTACACCCTCGAAAACCCATTATCCGATGATACATAGTCTGTTTTTAATCTACTGGAATCATGGCAGCCACTTTTCCAGACACGCACCTAGACATGACGTTCGACAAGAACTTTGTCTAGTACGCATACAGACCATACAGATTCAAGTAAGAAAGCGATAAACTAAATAACAGAAATAAACTCGAGTGACCACTGTTTGTGAGGGGTAAGAATAAGGATAAATCCCTACCTGATTAATGTGTGGCGAGATTAATGTCCTTTGGATGTTTCGCCATAATGAATCAAGATCAAGTGTTTTTAATCTATTGGAATGGCAGCCACTTTTCCAGACGCTCGCCTAGACATGATGTTCGACAAGAATTTTGTCTAGTAAACATACAGATTCAAGTAAGATGTTTTTATCGACATATGAAGAAAGCGATAAACTAAATAACAAACATAAACGAGTTACCACTTTTCGTGAGGGTAAGAACAAGGATATAGTCCTACCTGATTAATGAATGGCAAAATTAACGTCCTTTGGATATTTTGCCATAGCGAATCAAGAACCCAGAAGCTAAAATGCTACAAGCAGACCTGTATAGCCTGCAAGAATGGTCAGACACATGGCTGTTAAAATTGCATCCGGGTAAATGTAAAGTGATGACTGTCTCCACAAAACAAGGATAGTAACATGAATACTTCATGAGAATGGGCACAGAAATGATGCCTTTAGAACAAACAGATGAAAAGGACATCAGGGTCATTATTGACCCATCCCTATCATTTGACAAGCATATAGCTCAAAAAGTGAACAAGGCAAACAGCACCACGGGAATAAGGAGAACATTTGTTTACCTAGAAGTAGAAAACTTCCTCACACTGTATAACGGCCTAGTCCACCACCCACCTAGAGTATGCTAACTTTGTGTGGCATCCTTATAAAAAGATGCACATCGAAGCTGTTGAGAGAGTCCAACGTCGGGCAATAAAACTCATTCCTTCCCTAAAAAATATGCCATACAGTAAATGTCTCAAAACACTCAATCTGCCAACAATGGTTTACTGATGGGCCAGAGGAGACATGATCGAGGTATATAAAATGCTGATGAGGTGTTACACTGTATACTGCCCCTACAGTAAGACCACAGAACTAGAGGCCACAGCAAAAGAATCTTCCAATATGGGCACGACTGAATCTCTGACAGAAACTCTTCTCAGTCAGAATTTGCAAACTTTGGAACAGTCTACCAGAGTCTGTCATATCAGCACCAACAAATCAACTCATTCAAGAACCAAATTGACAGGTTCTGGTCCTCTCACGATGGCCTCTACAATTACGAGAGTCCATTCACCGGAAGTGATAGCACAACAATCCAGAATACTGAGCATAGAGGCATAACCTGCGCTCAGAAATTTACCTAAGTTACCTAAGTTACTAAGAAGATCAAGTTGTGGACTAGGTGAAAAAGATCTTGGCATACGCACAGATGAAAACCTCTCTTTGGATACCCATATTAATGCAACTGCATCAAAGGTTAACAGCATAGTTGGACTAATTAACAGAACCTTCAATTACATAGATGAAAACACGCTTACCCTGTTATTCAAATCACTAGTCAAACCAATTTTGGAATACTGCAACTGCATATGGTCTCCTTGTGTTAAAAGACAATCTGGTACAATCGAAACGGTCCAGCGCAGAGCCACTAAACCTGTTCCCCGTTTGAAAAACTACTGCTACACAGACAGGCTAAAGGCTTTGAACCTCATGTCACTAAAATACAGTTCTCTAGGCTTAGAGGAGACTTAATTGAAACATACAAATTTATCCATGATGATTACAACATTGACAAAAACACATTCTTTGACCGATCAAGTAATGCACGTACTAAAGGTCACACATTGAGCTTCAACAATAAACGCAGCAGGAAAGAAATTTGTAGGCATTTGTTTCCAAATCGAATTATTAACACATGGAACTCACTCCCTTCTGTTGTGGTTGAGGCACCCACGCTTGACGTGTTTAAATCAAAACTAGATATGCACCTAAATGACATAATATACGATCATGACATAACCAACTAATAGATATATGACAGATTAAGAAATAAACTAGGCGCAGCAGGGTGTAACTATGAGCATAGGCAGCACACCGCAGCTGACGCAGTGAATACCCATCTGTACCACAGCACTTCCCCAAGTCAACCAGGGTCCTGAATAATGCGAACCAAACAAATAAACAATTTTAGCTAAACAAAGTACAAGTACTAATAATACAATACCAACACAGTTTCCTGAGGCAATAACAAGCCAAGAGATTATGCCTCGTAAAATGATAATGATGATGATGATGAGATGTGGTGGGGTAGGATGGGGTACTACGCTACCATAGTACTTAATACAATTTATAACTTCACATCAATTGCTTCACAAAATATCATCGCTAGAGCAAAAGCAGTTTATCATGATTGATAGTGTGAAGAATTACCTTTTTACACATGTGTTTCCTAATCTGAAGGCATTAACCGTCGCGCTACAATACTATTCTGAAGTCACTGTGGTATGTCAAAATTTGACATCTATTAGCGTGACCCAGGGGTCTACAGCACTGGTTAAATATAACTTTAAAGATAGGCCCCCCCCCCCCTCCCCCCCTAAACCTCAACAGGATTTAATGATGGCGGCCATTTTGAAGCCCGAAAAACGCACTGCGAGGACAGATATATATTGTATAGCATAACTGCTGATCCAATTTATAAAAAAAACCATTGGTAGGCATAAATAATTGTTGTATTTTTCATGCATAGCACAATTTATTTCAAGCATTATGTATCTTTCCTATATCACCCTATCAAACACAGATACCACGGTACTGTAGTACCCGTCGTCTTTTTCTTGTTCTGCAGGTTTCTCCTGTTGTACGATAACGGTGAGGAAAACAATTTTCCACGTACTTATATGATAAGTGTTAAGACTTTAAATCATTGCACAAGTTAAGATATTTGATATATCTATGAGTCGACTTATTAATTAATACAGTATGTAGACGTTGTGATGATGTAGTCGTGATGTATTTGTAGACAAGTTGAGACACTTGATAGTTTGTTGCTAAGTTGCTCTTATAATGTGTATTGAAACCTTTTCCTATGGAGGGTGTGTACCATAGCGCAGCTTAGAGTTTCAAGGGTCAGAAGGGAATGGTTTTCAAGTGGTAGAATATCAGTGTTTTCCAGTTTTCGACAATCTATAACTAGATTGATCGGTCGATGACGCGTCATCGCAAATCCCCACATTCACCGCTTTGAACTTTTTACACACCCCACAACCCACCCCTGGGGGCGGAGCCAAATGTAAATGTCATTTTGCACTCCGCGATCATATGGGTAACTCACATTCCAAATCTGGTTCAATTCCGTCTAAAGTTGCATTACAATCAATTTCATGACCTTTTGACCCCATCCCCCAACACTGGGGGGGGGGGGGGCAGGCCAAATGTAAATATGCTCATCCACTCCACATTGATATGGGAAACCCACGTACCAAATTTGGTTGAATTCCGTCCAATGGCTTCGGAGGATATGCATTACAATCGATTTCTGCAGGTTAAAATTTGACCTTTTGACCCCGCTCATACCCCTCCCACCTGGTGGCGGAGTCAAATCTAAATGGCCTCTTGCACAGTGTCAGAGTGGCATTACAATCAATTTTTTTACCTTTTGACCCCCACCCCTCACCCACCCCTGGGGGCGGGGCCAAATGTAAATGTGCTCATATACTCCACATTGAAATGGGTAATCCATAGAACAAATTTGGTTGAATTCTGTCCAACGGTTTTGGAGGAGATGCATTACAATCAATTCCGCAGGTTAAAATTTAACCTTTTGACCCCTCCCCCACCCCCTGGGGATGGAGCCAAACCTAAATGGCCTCTTGCACTCCGCAATCATATGGGTAACTCAGATATCAAATTTGGTTGAGTTCCGTCTAACGATTTCAGAGGAATTGCATTACAACTGATTTGACCTTTAGACCCCTGCCACGCCCCCGTGGGGGGGGGGGGGGGGCGGAGCCAAATCTAAATATTGTCTTGCAAAGCTGAATCATATGGGTAACCCACATACAAAATTTTATTTAATTCCACCCAATGGTTTGTGAGGAGATAGCGTGACGGACGGACGGACAGACGGAGGCGATTACAATATCCCCGTTTTTTTAAAACGTGGGGATAATAAGCTGAGTGATGGTTTCCTGATTTCTGACGATTGTGTTCCTATATGTTGGACTAAGTTCTTTGGAGATGAATTCTGAGATTGATGTACGGTGTTGCTGTCTAATAATGTTTGTTGCTGGACATGTAAGGAGGAAGTGAGTTATTAATTCATCTTCTACTTCACAGGCACGACAATTTGCCGAGACCGTATAGCTGGCTTGCTTTCAATGATTGTAGCATCTATGTGCCTGTTAGCAGTCAGGCTTTTGTAATTGCTCTTTTTATTTCTCCTGTTGCTGATTGTACAGATTCCCAAACTGGGTGAATAGCTCCAACTTAACAGCCTGCTTTGTCCAGGTAGAGTAGAGTGGATTTGCTCTCCCATTCGTGGCTTAAGTTTGATGTCCAGAAGTTATTTATAGCGGTTCTTATACTTTTCTTCCAATTTGGCTTTGGTGGAGTAATGTAGAGCATGGTGTGGAGATCGGCTAGGGAATAAAGGTCTAGTAGATGTGAGATCTGGATGAGGAAGGTATCTGGGGATGTTTCTTGTTACTTGTCCTGTCGATACCGCCTCTCCTCCACTTCTAGGCAAACCATCAGCCAGGACTGACATAAACTGTATGTTGGTTATGTCATCGTTATTTCAATTTCGTACCATGTCTTTTCAGTTGTAAACTGGTATATTGCGATGTTCCGCTGAGTTTTGATGCACAAGTGTGGTGCAGCTTGCAGCCGAAATCCTGTGATACTTCTTCAAGAAGAATTCTGAGCGGATTGTTTATCACAACGAAGTAAGTTGTATCCAGGATTAGTTTAATCGCATCTTCCTCTGTCAACTGTCTCAGCCTTGTTGTGCCAGCTGTTTGGAGTCAGGCCTGGGGTCAAATACGTATTTGTATTTAAATACGCTAATTTTGTGTATTTGTAGTTTTACAAAACACTATATTTGTATTTCTCCCAGCAAGGATGTGACTGTGATACGCCTGTAGCTATCTGGATTACTGGCAGGCTTGCCCTTTTTTAATATTGGCGTGACTAAGCCTTTCTTCATACTATTAGGAATTTTGCCTTCGCGGAATATAATGTTGATCAAATGAGTGACCAAGGCAATAATTTCCTTTGAGTACTCGGATTCAGATTCCTGGATATTACTTGATATGGGTTGCTTAATGCTGTCTGCTACAGGCTGCCGATGGCTAATGCTATTTGAGACAATACCATTTGATTCAATTTCCTTGATCTTATGTGGTTTTGACTGCTGAACACCATGTGCGAGGGGCTGCTGAGCACTATCAGATATAGGCTGCTGGATGCCACTTGAGACAAGGTGTTGAATATTATTTGATCCAGAAGGCTGTGGAAGGCTTTTTTCTATAGGTTGCTGATCGTTATTTAACACTGGATGCTGTGGGTCATGTGATATAGACTACTCTATTCTATAATTTGATACATGCTGCAGGACACGATGTGAAGCAGGCTGTTGGGCTTCATTTGAAACAGGTTGCTGGACACCATTTGGGACAGGCTGTTGGACATCATTCGAGACACAATGCTGGAAACCATTTGATACAGGCTGCTGGGTACCATTCAAGACAAGCTGCTGGATATCATATGAAGCAGTTTGCTGAGTGCCATTTGTAACAGACTTCTGGGTAACATTTGAAACAGGCTGCTGAATAACATTTGATACCGATTCTGCTGTGGTGTTGAATACAGACTGCTGATGGCTATTTGATGATACAGACTGTTGATATGGCTGAGGATTATATAGATCAAATTGATGCTGACTATTTGCTACACGCTGCTGCAAGTTATTTAATGCAGGCTGTTGGAGACTATATAACATAGAATTCTGAACGTTATTAACTACAGGCTGCTGAAGGCTTTTGAATACAGGCTGATCAAGACTATCTAGTAGAGGCTGCAGAGCGCTGTTTGATACATGTTGCCGAAGGCTATCTGACACTTGCTGTGGATGAGTATTTGATACAGACTGCTGAATGCTATTTGAAACAGACTGTTGGATACTATTTACTGACATATCATAAGTTTGTTTCTGCTGATTTTGTGAGTTGCCTCACCCATGTTTTTGCTGGTAATGATAGTTCCGTTTGTAACCGCTGATTATTGGGACCTGCCCTGAGGAATTGTTGGTGATGTTTACAAACAGAGCTGTTGTTAAGGCGGTCATTGAGGTAACTAATGCGTCGAGGTGACTTGAATTTTGTTGCGGTTGGTACTGTGGTAATAGAGGTTGACCATGAATGCCTGGTGGAAAATGGCTGATATTCATGTATGGATTTGATATTGGTGGTGTAAATGGCAGTAGTGAGGATGGATGACCAAGGTGGGTACATCTCACTAGATGTGGATTATGGCAATGATGTTGGAGCATTTGCAGTAGAACGAATATAGTCCTGAGCGATCATTTTGAGCTTTAACAATCAAAGTTCTTCAGACAGCATATTGACTTTTGACTCCAGATTACTAACTATGGTTGTTAATTCTTCAATTCTATGTATCTGATCAGCCAACTCTTCTTGCTGCTGGGTGAGAATACTTTGCTTATTAATTTCAGGGTTCTTTCTTTTGCTCTGAGCTGTTTCTCTTTGGCTTCAAGTGATGATGCCTTCTTTATCACATCCGAAGTGTTTTCACTTTCCATAGTTTCTGTCGAGGTTATTGTGGGTAAACCAATATGAACATTTGGTGTTGAATATTGGTCATATACTTGGGCTGTTAGTGCTTCCGCTCCCCCTGTTTCCCCTTGAAGTAGCACCAAACAGGATGAACAGGTAAAGGCGCAGTCTTCTTTCTCCAAACACTCTATGGCATTGGTGTTTAGATCTTAGCAGGAATAATGTGTCCTTTTCTCACACGTTTCACAAAGCACTGCACTGGATTGTACAGACTGCTTACAGTGTAGATAAATTGCAGGACCATCATGAACACCTTCCGATGAAATGCTTACATTGGTATGACCATTACAGTGTCTATACTGCTGATACTGGGTGTACGTGTGGAGATCATTTGTGTTGCTGTTGGCGCTTTAGCCGTGCATCGCTGAGCTGATGAAGCCTTTGAAGCTATATAGATTACAATGGACTGAGATGAGACCATTTCAGGAGCTGCGGCTGCATTCGACTGAGCTGTTGCGGATACTATTTTAAGAGCTATAGCAGCACTGGATCGAGATGAGAAAAACAATTGCTGGAGATGTAGCTACATTGGACTGAGCTCTCCTTTGATGGAGCTGTTACAGGTGTTGCTGTTGCTCCCTGAAGCTGGACTGGTGAGCCAGCCATTGTTGAAACCCTAGATACCATGGCCTTAACTAATGGCTCTTCTGTGGTGGGCTTAGATGTGCTAGTTTGCGCGGCATTGTGTTGGTTTGTATTAATAATTTGAAGAAACAGCAGATACATGTGCTGGTGACTTATTCCGCATTTTGTATAGTGCATCATTGGAAATTATGGTGTCTGGCCATCGATGTCCAGTGATGGTGCGTACCTGTTTGCGGTGGCATGCATCGAGTTTGTCTAGAGCTGCCTTCGGAGCTTCCCAGCTGTTACAGCATCAAGGATACGCAGGTTGCATTGTATAAACGTAGTCTTTTTATCAAGGGGATCTTTGATTTACGAATCCATAGCTTCCAGAAGGACTGGAAAGCTATGTTCCCCATGACGCAGCATGCAGCAAGCAATGTCAGCAGTACTGCAAAGTGGACCCGGATTTTACTTTTCCTCCATGGTTAGCCGTCACGAAGTGCATCGTCAGTTTCTTTAGTTTCATGCTTTGTAGATAGGTATATGTGGGCAAACTCTGTTTTGGATTCATTCATAAAGAGATTCTCAATTTTTAGTTTGCTTGCAGCTATTGGGAAAAGTTAGTCAAGGGGTTTCTTTTCCTCGTCTATGAGGCCCACATCGTCGGCATATTCTATCTCTAGCGGCATACAAAGTATTGATACTGGGGGAGGGGGAAAGGGTGGTCTTGTGGAACTTTCCCGCATGGATTTCAATGCAGCAGCAAGGTAACAGGTGACAAGCGCAGGAGACAGACCATCTCCCTGTGGGGAGCCGATTGATGTCTCAAACTCTACAGACTTGACTTGTACTCTCAGCTTGGTGTCTACAAGCAGTAGTCTCACTAGTCGTAGCTCATCTTCATTGCAACTGGCCTGGCATAGTACATCTACTTCTTCTTTTCGATCGCTGGTATCACACTTGGAGAGCCGTTCTCAAGATGAAATCCCCCCACAGACCCTCCCCTTGCGGGTTGGTCTGTTGTTTTATTAACCACTATAAAAACATACTTACCGTTCAATCACTACTTGCTAAATCAATTATTTGCATTTTGCTATCAGAATAAGCTTTTTATGCCTGCATACACACCTCCCCATGCCTAATCATATTCCTATGGACCCTCAACCAGGCTACTGGTTGAGTCCCACCTCCAGCCTACCTTCAGGTATAGACTGGCACCAGTCTATACTCACCTCATAGTGACGCTTGTCGCTAAGCGCGCATGCGCATTAGAGCCCGAATAGGAAACAGATTCACTTTTCTAAATTTAAGTGCAAAATATTTAAAGTCTGATTCTCAAATCTTACCACGCGGGGTGGTTGAGGCCGGGTCGTAGTGATTGAACGGTAAGTATGTTTTTATAGTGGTTAATAAAACAACAGACCAACCCGCAATGGGGGTCTGTGGGGGGTTGTTATTA